>JADLZL010003447.1:0-38056 GCA_015844335.1 Chrysopogon serrulatus
GACAACATAAAATTATTGTGACTAACGTGTGTTTTGTAGAAACAGTTTGAGTTAGGTCACGATAATGGTGATTGATTGGGCAATCAATGGTTTTCATGCCCGACGATCGAAATCGTTTTCGATTTTCAAAGGATGGACGACAAGGTTAAGGGCGGCTAGTTCTAAGTGTCGTTTGGCGTTGGAGAGACACTTAGAGTAGCTAGGACTTTGTTTTTACCTTTGGCCGTACTATTAAGAGGGGTTTGAATGGGTAACTTGACCTAAGTGAGTCTAGTGAGTTAGGTGTGGTGCACACTTGTTCATTCTAGTCCTAGGCAGCCCTAGAATTGGCCCAAAGATCGGTAGAGTCAAAGCCAAGCCATGCGAGAGGTCGCGAAAACGAAGTCATCCGAGCCATTTTGGCTCGATCGGACTGGCAACAGGGGCCCGGCCGGGGGCGTCGGGTCAGTGCTTTGTGGGGTGCAGGTGACCAGGACCCCCCGGCGATGGGACCGGGACGCTTCCGTGCCATTAGCTCGCGGTCCATGGTGGACCGGACGGCTCATTACCGCGACCGGGACGCCGGGTCAGGCGTCGGTCACTACCCGTAGAGGTCCGAATGTGAAATTTCGGCCGGGACGCGTCCGGTCATGGTGGACCGGACTCGACACGCGTCGGTCCGGTGTGACACACTGCAGGTACAGTTAGCAGTTATCAGACGGACGGACGCGTCGGTCGACCTTAAAATCGTCTAAAATACCTCTTCGTGTGGGGGGTTTGTGTGGGGGGTATATATACTCCTTACCTCATTCAATTGAGGTCTCTTGCTCATTCAACGGTGAAGAACACCTTGTGAGTGCTTGAGAGTGCAAGAGCCTTAGTAAGGTTGAGAGATTTGCTAATCCATTGCTTAGGACCTCATTAGTGGAAAGAGAGTAGCAAGTGTGCATCCACTCATCTCATTAGGCTTGTCTTGGTCAAGTGAGAGTTCTTGCTTATTACTCTTTGTGATCGGCATCACCAGGCGGCTCGGTGGCGATTGGGAGCATGGTGATCATCCGGTGGTGATTGTGGATGACCCATCTCATCTTGTGAGGCGGTTTTGGGGATTCACCGGCGTCGGAGTGACGAAGAATCATCCGTAGAGAGCACTTGGTCCTTGCGAGGATCAAGGGGAGCTATACCCTGCCGCGGGTGCTCCAACGAGGACTAGTGGAGAGTGCCGAGGCTCTCCGATACCTCGGGAAAACATCGCAGCGTTCTCTCCCTCTCTTTACTTTGAGCATTTACATTCTCGCAATTACTTCTGTATTTACATTGCTAGAATTGCCATGCTAGAATAGGGTTTGGAACCTAGGGAGCAAAACTTTTTGTGTCTAGAAGTCATAGAACACACATTAGGCACTAGGGGTGAAATGGGCTAGCGATAGGTTATTACCATTTGCGATTAAAATTTAGAAAAGCCTAATTCACCCCCTCTTGGGCATCTTGATCCTTTCAATTGGTATCGAGCCTCGTGCTCGGATTTTAGGCTTAACCGCCTAGAGAAAAGATGACCAGGAGGGAATGGACCTCCTCCCATGTTCGAGGCGATGACTTTCCTTATTGAAAAATTCGCATGGGCGTATCTAGAGGCCGAAGATCTTAATGCGCTTTAAAGCCGCCACTCAAGGTTTCCCAAAACCTAAGGATGCATACGCCTCACACAAGATGAGGAAAACAATGAGAAGTGGAATGCAAAGGCCAAAAACATCATCTTTAGAGGTCTTTGCAAAGATGTGTTCAACCGGGTTAGGAACCACAAAATGCCCATGAGCTTTGGGAAAATATTTGTGCGCTCCATGAGGGAACCAAGAGTGGCGTGAGGAACGCTATCATCTTGTTATGCAAAAGCTCAATTCATTTGCCATGCTTCCTCATGAGAATGCTAATGAAATGTACTCTCGCTTGAATGTTATTGTAGATGAGCTCAATGGACTTGGACTTACACAAATGTCACCATCCGATGTTGTGAGAAAGATCTTGAGTGTCCTTCCAATTGACAAGTATGGTCATATTGTCACGGTGCTCCATCAAGGTGATCTTTCCACCGCTACACCAACCCAAGTCTTGGGGAAGATCAATGCACATGAGATGTACATGCACATCACTCCACAAGAAAGCTCTTCCTCCACCAAGAAGAAAGACTTGGCATTCAAGGCTAGTCAAGAGAAGAAGAGCAAAGGCAAAGCTATTGAGATTATTCTTGCAAGCTCAAGTGATGATGAAGATGATGATGCAAACATTGCACTCATGGTGAGGAAGATCACAAAGATGCTTAAGAAGCTTAACAAGAGTGGTGTCAAGTTTGACTCCAAGAAGAAGAAGTTCTTCACAAGTAGCAAGAGGAAGCCCATCTCTGAAATGGATTGCTACAATTGCGGTGAACTTGGCCACCTTGCTCATCAATGTCCGAAGCCCAAGAAAGACAAGCACAAGAACAAGTTCAAGGGCAAGAAGGATGATTCAAGTGATGATGATGATGATGAGAAGAAGAAAGATAAGCCATACAAGAGGAAAGAGTGGAAGAAGAACAAGTTCCATAAGAAGAAGGGTGGCAAGGCTTATATCGTGGGTGATTGGCTCACCGACATTGAATCATCAAGTGGTGGATCATCCGACGATAGTGTGATGATGAGAAAGAAAAGGTGGCCGCTCTTGTTATTGGGACTTCACTACCTCCACTAGCCTTCACCACCATCATCCCCTACACACCTATGCCTTATGGCCAAAGGTGATCGGAAGGTACAAAACTCCCATGATGATAGTGATGATGATTGTGGTAGTGATAGTGACAATGAATTTGAAGCACCTTCATATGATGAGCTTGTCACCTTGCTTAATGATTACTCTAAAATCATTAGAAAGACAAGAGCTAAAAATGAAAAGCTAAAACTTGAGAATGAGTCTCTTCTTGCTAAATATGACATAGCCGAGAAAGCTAGTGATGAGTTTAGAGAAGAAAACAAGGTTGTGTCATCATCACTCAAGGAGCTCAAACAATCCCTAAAAAAGAGCTTAGAGCGAAACATGATAAACTTGAGGAGATACACAATGAGCTCAACACTAGATACAATTTGCTTAAGGAAGAGTACACAACTCTCAAAGTTAACCATGATAACCTTGTGCTTTCATATGATCTTTTATCCACTGAGACACATGATGCTACTAACCATATTGTTAAGATTGATATAGCCACATCATGTGATGACTTGATTGTTGAGAGCATTGAGCAAGGTTCTAGTGGCAAAGGCAAGCAAGTTGTTGTGGCCGAGCACTATGATGACTATGTCAAGATCAAGAATGAGAATGCAAAGCTAAAGCAAGATATTGAGAAGCTTTCATCTACCAACACCATTGTCATTGAGTCTCAAGAATGCAACAATGAGATTGATCAAGAGATTGAGTCACTCAAAGAGGAAATCAAAAGGCTAAACTTTGAGAAGAGTTGTGCTTTTGGTGCTACAAGAGTTGATCATGATGTAGAGAAGCTAAAAGAAGAAAACAAGAAACTCAAGTTAGAGAAGGATCATTTGAAAGTTGGATTGCAAAAATTTTCTCGAGGCAACTATCTTCAAAGTGAGCTACTCATGAACACCGTCATGAAGATGGATAGAAGTGGTATTGGTTTCTTGGCTCAACAAGAGAAGAAAGTCAAAGCTCAACAACATCACAATCCAAAGCCCAAGCCAAAGAGATGCTTTGAGTGTGGTCAAGAAGGTCACTTTGCTCATGAGTGTGAAACTCCACCACCACAACCCTTGCCCAAGCATGCTAGACCCTTTGCCTTCAATGCTTATTACATCCTTAGAAAGAATGCAAATGGAAGAGTTGAGGTCATGTTCTTAGGTCCTCCCAACAAGAATAGACCTAGACAAATTTGGGTTGCCAAGTCACTAGTTGAGAAAGTCAAGGGCCCCTCTCAAGTTTGGGTCCCTAAACAACAAGCTTGATCTCTTATGTGTGTAGGTGAACTACAAGACCGGTAGAAGTCATTGGGTTATTGAGAGTGGTTGCACTCAACATATGACCGGTGATCCTCGTATGTTCACCTCACTAGATGAAGGAGTTGATAATCAAGAGAAGATTACATTTGGGGACAACTCAAAAGGCAAAGTACAAGGGTTGGGGAAGATTGCTATATCAAATGATCACTCAATATCAAATGTGCTTCTTGTTGCATCATTGAGCTTCAACTTACTATCCGTTGGTCAATTGTGTGATCTTGGCTTTGAATGCTTATTCACCGAGAAGGAAGTGGTTGTGTCAAAGAAAGATGATCATCAAGTGATATTCAAGGGCTTTAGATACAACAATCTCTATCTAGTTGATTTCTCCTCCGAAGATGCAAACTTGAAGACTTGCTTATTCACGAAGACATCACTTGGTTGGTTATGGCATAGGAGGCTTGCTCATGTGGGAATGAACACTCTCAAGAAGCTATTGAAGAAGGAAATGGTTAGAGGTTTGAAGGATGTTGTATTTGAGAAGGACTGTGGCAGAACCTTCTAAATTACATGGCCCACAAGCACCTGACATTGTCCCTAAGACCTCTGTCAGCCATACTTGTGTACCACATAACCTAAAAGAGTTACGTCGGGTGGATCCCCGATAAACCCACGATCACTCCGGGATCGATACTTACGAGAGACATCACAAGTATTACAACAGTTTTCATACAAAATACCAGAGTAGCGGAAGACTTACAATAACTTACTTTACAAAACTTTTATCAAACTTATACAAACCAGAATGGCATTATTACAAAACAGCGGAAGTATCATTACTTAACTTTATTACACTCATAGCGAAAGTACCACGCCCACGGGCCACACAATCTATTCCTCGTCGGTCACTTCATCAACGACCGTCATGCAGCAAGGGCCGTAACACACTTGCTCACGCGGTTCACCTGCAACAGGGGTTGAACAAACCCTGAGTACAAAAAGTACTCCGCAAGACTTACCCGATCAAAATTGGGGAGAAGACTCAGGAATGCAGGCTAATAGGAATCAAGGTGAGGCTTTAGCAAGATCAAATGACACCTTTGCAAAAAGAGACTAAGCCAGTTCTTACTTTACTACATCAATCACTTATCAACCATGTATCGGATTCAAAACTTTCCATCATCAACTTTCATTATTACTACGATGCTGGTGCGAGGATCACGGCTCCCATATCGTGGAGCACACGACGATTCGAATCGCTTAATATACCGGTTTGGGGCTTCCTAGCCACACGATGTATGCGAGGACCAAACATCTCACATACATCAACTCACGCTTGCATTTTTCCCGACCCGAGCGGGTCCTAGCCCACAGGTACAGTACACCATCTCCCTACGCGCGGTCCCCTTCCACGGTGGCCCGTAGGATGGGTACACGCTACTCTCGTCCCGGTATCCGTTCCGTCAAAGATAGTACAAAGGGAGCTTACCGCCATTAGCATGCGACTAGTACTATCCAATAACCTCATGATCCAAGGGCCAAGGCAACGAACGGTGCTTAACCGACTCACAAGTGGACGACACTACACCAGGGCACTAGCCCCTCCTGGTGCAAGTCACTCCACCCGGTCTCAATTTACTCATCATCATGCTCTTGTTGCGTACCCTTGACCCGATCAAAGTGAAGGGATACCAACAAGTAACATCAGGTTTTCGTAATTGCCCTCAAGGGGGAACTTTTGTTATCACACCTTTAAAAACATTTCATAAAGCCTGTGCTATTTGCAGGGCTAAGCATGCACTAGTATTTTTGAAATCAAAACAGATATCCAGGATATATATCAAGGTATGGTAAATGCACCAAATTAGGTGATCACACAACTCCTGTTACCTAATGCATCACATCATCAACATACAATATAAAAGCTTTTTCGAAATACAAGGCGGGGGTTTAAATGCATCCGGGGCTTGCCTTGGGGCTCGATGAAGTTAGGATCGGTGATGGCCTTTGTTGAGATCAGGACCAACCTCTTCCGCTTAGAACACCTTCTTGAGGCGGCACGGCTACGATTGAGATGCATGATTACGATGCGGTAATAAAAGAGCATGCGATAATGATGCAACGATTGTTAACCTATCTTGAGTACAACTTTCCTTCACGGTATAGTTGCACTAAGAAGGTATAACTAACGTCGGCGGACGACGGATTAACGATACGCAATCAACATGAAATGCGAAGGTCATTAGGGTTAATGACCTAGGGTCATCACTCAATCCCAAAATCGGGCAACTCTAATAGTGATTAGAGGTGATTACTAATTTATTGACCATTTTTACAGTCGTTGAAAGCCGCTAATTAACTTGCTAATTGGAGATTAATTAAACCTTAATTAACCACATGATTAATTAATTAAACATTAATTAATAAAGGGATTAATTAAGCATAATAAAAAAAAATTAGTCAAAACCTAATCAAACTTCATAATTAAGATCATTATCAACTAATTAGCACACAAAACAAATTTCATAATTTTTGGACTTATATTTTAATTATTAAAAATCATGGAAGTTGCCTTTATTAATTAAAGGAGCAATTTATTGCATAAGTAAAAGTTACTCAAAAATCAAAGTTAGTATTTTTTTCTTATGTAGATCACAACACAGGGAGCATACACATATTTTTGTTCATTTTTAGTTGCCCAAAATAATTTATAACAAAAAGATGAAAAACAGGGAAATAAATTCATTTTAGAAAAAGAGAAACTCCTCCTTTCTTTCCCTCCGGCACTGTGCGGCCCATCCGCACGGCCCCGCCTGCTTCAACGCGCCAAGGCGCCTTGGCGTCTTTTCTGGCGGCCCGGCCCAACTTCGGCCCAAGCACGCCGGTTCTCGCGCCTGAGGCAGCAGGCGGCTCCCCTTCTCCTCCTCGGCCCGGCGGTGGGGCGGACTGTCGGCTCTCTCTCCCTCCCCTTCTTTTCTCCGGCCGGACGGACGGCGGCGGTGACCTGCGGCTGCCCTCGCCCGGCGACAACTCCGCCCGGCGACAAGAGCTACGATCGACTCCCCACTTTCCCCAAGCCCAACAAGGTATAACATGGCCCTTGCCCATCACGGAGGCGCACACGTCCACGGTCATAGCGGCTTCGGGCACGCCGGAACACGGTGGCGCAACGGCAGCTCGCCGTTGCGAGCCCACGGTGTGACGAAATAGAACAAGGGAAAGATGGAGGAAGCTCACCGCGACTACGTGCTTGCGTTAGCTTGGCTATGGGTGAAGCGGAGGAGGCGGTCGGTGTAGTGATCGCCGGCGGCGCTTGAACTCACCGCACGTCGGCGTTCGGGTTCACGAAGCCTCGCTGAGGAAAACATCAAGCCGGCGTGATAAGGGACTCAGGGCGATGCTAAGACGAGCAACGGATCGACTCATAATATGTCAAGGTGCTCGGACCGGGGAGCCGAGGGCCTTACTGGCGGCTCCACCGGCAGCGGGAGGAAGGAAGACAACGCCGCGGCCAATTCCGACGATTTCAGGCTCTAGAATTTGATGCTATGGAGTCGCAGCAAGGTTGCGAAGCTGTGGACAAAACAATTGAATTGGGATGGAGTGAGAGCGATGAATTTCGGGATGGATTCAAGGATGACCGCGGTGGCGGTGAAGGGAAAGAAGGTGGTGCTTGGCGGCGTGCTCGACTTTTATAGAGTATGAAAAGGTCGAGGGGGGTAGCTAGGAGCTTCACGAGCTCGGCCAGATGGTTGGAGGCGCGGAATTGCCGGCGGCGACGCCAAAAACGACCACGGCGGCGGCGCCGGTGAGTCACGGCATGGGTGTGGGTGAGGTGTCCCCCCTAGTTTCATTTGTAGCGAGTGCCAGCTCAACACTTCCCTTTTCAAATTACTCCCAAAACTTGAATAAAAGTTGAAAAATTCCCAAAATACAGATTGCACAAAATTTCATGCTCTACAACTTTCATTTAGAAAGTTTTGTCAGATTTCAAATAGATTTTGAATTTGCATTTCAAATTCAAAAGAGGGCAAAAAACCTTGATTTTAAGGATTTCAAAATTACTTTTAAATTTTGAATAAAAGATGAAAATCTCCCAAAATAAAAGTTGTTCCATTTCTCATGATCTACAACTTTCATGTAGGAAGTTTTTCATGAAACCAAATAATTTTTGAATTGGAGTTTAAAACTCAAAAGGGGACACTTTGCAATTCAAATAACTTTTGAAATTAATTCAAATTTTATTCAAAAGCTTGAAAAACTTTATATACCAAAGTTGTAGAGCTCAAAGAGATGCACAAACTGTATTTTTGGAGTTTTCCCAAATTTTGAATATTTTGGGGTGAAATGGTAAAGGGGCAAAAACACTTTTGAAAAATCTCCCTTTTTGAAAGGTTTTTCAAATTGGAATTTTGGGCAATTAATTCATGATATTGTGGAACTTTTCAAACCCAACCAATAGCATACTTTCAAAGTACAAACTTCATACTTTGAAATGGTGCCATTGGTTAGCAACTTTATTTATAAAATTAATTATGGTTAGCTCACCAAAATTGAAAATGAAATTCAATTTCCCACACTTAGCCATCAAGCTAGGGTTTGGGAACTTGAATTCCAAATTCAAATTTGATTCTTCCTTGTACCTCATTTGCTTTGTAAAACATCTTTGGGGTGTGAGTTAGAGTTAGCCAAGCACTTGTAACCATCAAGATTAGTTTTAGTTGGTTACTTTTTAAAAGCGAAATCAAACATGTATTTGGAGTTTAAATGATAAACATATACACATACGATATAAAAGAGCTCAAACAACACCCTAGAATTGTAAACTCATTTTAATTATTTTCATTAGGGTTTGCTAATCATGAATGCTTATGCAATGATGATGATGACATGGCAGATTTAGGTTAACGTAACACTTAGGGGTGTTACATTATATTCCCTTAAAAGGAATCTCGTCCGAGATTCAAAGCTTAGGGCTAAGTAATGGAAAAGGAAATGTATCAAGTAGACACACCTTACATGGTTTCATAAGGGAGGTAGAACGGTTCATATTACAAGTCTCATGTTTTCGGAAAGTCACAATTCTTAGAAACGAATCGTGACTTAGGAGAAGGAAGAAAGAACTCCGGGAAAGGCTCATTCAAGAATTCCTTAAACCAACTTATTCCAAAGATCACATCTATGTTTTGAGCATTCAGTACCATCAGATTGAGGAGATAGAGATATACTCCAAGAAATATAGAAACTTGATATATCATCTCTCGTATATGTATACGCCCTCCAAGCAATTGTATCAAAAACTCATCTTTAATTTCTTTTATGAGGAATTCATGCTTGGTATCAAAAGTACGATTGATGAATGTATGCGATGCACCAGAATCAAATAATGTAAGTCTTGGGGTGATTGGCGACGGGAAACATACCCATTAAAAGCAGATTCTCCTTTAAGAACATCTCCGGCTGAGCGTGATACACACGCCTGGGTTCTCTCCCGGCATTCACCTTCGGGACATTTGTGATTTACCCCCGCCTTGACCACGATCTTTGGCGATTTGCTCAACCCTTCTTTGGAAGTTGGAGGTATTACGGATTGGGTAGGGGCAATATCTTACATAGTGTGGCTCTCCACAATTAAAACGGCGACCTCTACCGGTGGGACGAAGCTTTGGGGAGGCTGGTGGAGTGGGAGTTCGAATACCACAGGTATTCGATTTGGCGAGATAAGTTGTGGCGGCATGGTGAGTGTTCTCATGTTGCCTTTGGGTTTTTGTTGTTCTGCTTTGTGGGTAATAATAGGGTTCGTGACTTTGTTGGTCTTTGTGGATAGCGGGATTCTTTGGTGGGTATCTTTGGTAGGGTGGAATATAACCGGGCGGCGTTTGAATTCCGCCCGAGAAAGGTTAGAGGAAGCACGTCGCTCTTCACTCTTCATTTAAGCATGGATCTTTCATAAGATATTGCAATATCCACAGCCTCATAAAAAGTGGCAGTTGGGTTGGCAGTAAGGTGAGTTTCAATATCACTCTTTAAACCTCGAACAAAACATTTCTTCTTTTTGTTATCAGTATCCACATGCTCGGGTGCATATTGTGATAGTTGACTAAACAGGTTCACATATTGCACCACTGATCGACCACCTTGCTTCAATGCTAGAAACTCTTCCAGCTTGGCTTGCATTACTCCGTCAGGAATGAAATGCTGACGGAAGGCATCTTGAAACATAGCCCAAGTGACTTGTTGTCCGGTGGGTTGGCGTGCTAGAAAGTTTGCCCACCATGCGGATCACGAGGGGCCTCTTAAGCTGTTGTTGGGCGGCAAACTTGGGTTTCAACAAGTCGGGACAACCCTCTAGCGAGGTCAAACTTTAAATTTATAATCTGAAGCCGGTCATTAGCTTCTAGGGGTTCCTCGGCCCTTGTGAACATCTGGCGGACGAGTTTGATAAAGTCGCATATGTGATCTCGTCGTGATTACGGCGACCATGATGCTCATGTGGGGCATTCGACTTTTCGACTTATTTTCCGTAGCATACGGGCATTCTCGATGGTGGCATGGACTAAAGGCTGCCCGGCTTGATAAGGGCGGTGGTCTTTGGTGGTGCACGAGGGACCTCACCTCCCTCGTGTGAAGAACCCGGCCACGAGAATGATCGGACATCTGTTATAGACAAGATCATATTTATACACAAGCAAAGCCTATAAGATGGAAATCCTAGGGCTAGCAAGAATAGGATTGATTTTACTTAGCCCACCCACTTGTTATCGGGGATATGATTCTTTAAACAAGTGAAGTAAACATGATGCATGATCGGACCTACGGATCAAGCAAAAGACTTTTTAAAGTAACATAAGCATTCTTTTAACAATATAGGGCAAAAGAAAACAACATGATACTCCGCTTAAAACTCTTTTAAATAGCACCTAGAAAGGCTACTAGAAAGAATTAAGACGGAGCAGAAGCAATTTGGACCAAACCACCTTTAACTTTTGGATCCAAAGCATTTTGAAGTTTTCGAAAAGTAACACTGTGAGTATCTTTGCAAGTACCGCTCTGATACCACTCTGTGGCAGAACCTTCTAAATTACATGGCCCACAAGCACCTGACATTGTCCCTAAGACCTCATCGGCCATACTTGTATACCACATAACCTAAAAGAGTTCTCGTCGGGTGGATCCCCGATAAACCACGATCACTCGGGATCGATACTTACGAGAGACATCAAAAGTATTACAATAGTTTTCATACAAAATACGAGTAGCGGAAGACTTACAATAACTTACTTTACAAAACTTTTATCAAACTTATACAAACCAGAATGGCATTATTACAAAACAGCGGAAGTATCATTACTTAACTTTATTACACTCACGCAACGAAAGTACCACGCCCACGGGCCACACAATCTATTCCTCGTCGGTCACTTCATCAACGACCGTCATGCGGCAAGGGCCGTAACACACTTGCTCACGCGGTTCTGCAATGAGGGGTTGAACAAACCCCGAGTACAAAAAGTACTCCATAAGACTTACCCGATCAAAATTGGGGAGAAGACTCGGGAATCTTTGGCTAATAGGAATCAAGGTGAAGCTTTAGCAAGATCAAATGACACCTTTGCAAAAAGAGACTAAGCGGTCCTTACTTTACTACATCAATCACTTATCAACCATGTATCGGATTCAAAACTTTCCATCATCAACTTTCATTATTACTACGATCTTTGGTGCGAGGATCACGGCTCCCATATCGTGGAGCACACGGACGATTCGAATCGCTTAATATACCCGGTGGGGCTTCCTAGCCACACGATGTATGCGAGGACCAAACATCTCACATACATCAACTCACGCTTGCATTTTTCCCGACGAGCGGGTCCTAGCCACAGGTACAGTACACCATCTCCCTACGCCGCGGTCCCCTTCCACGGTGGCCCGTAGGATGGGTACACGCTACTCTCGTCGGTATCCGTTCCGTCAAAGATAGTACAAGGGAGCTTACCGCCATTAGCATGCGACTAGTACTATCCAATAACCTCATGATCCAAGGGCCAAGGCAACGAGCGGTGCTTAACCGACTCACAAGTGGGCGACACTACACCGGGGCACTAGCCCCTCCCCGGTGCAAGTCACTCCACCCGGTCTCAATTTACTCATCATCATGCTCTTGTTGCGTACCCTTGACCCGATCAAAGTGAAGGGATACCAACAAGTAACATCAGGTTTTCGTAATTGCCCTCAAGGGGGAACTTTTGTTATCACACCTTTAAAAACATTTCATAAAGCCTGTGCTATTTGCAAGGCTAAGCATGCACTAGTATTTTTGAAATCAAAACAGATATCCAGGATATATATCAAGGTATGGTAAATGCACCAAATTAGGTGATCACACAACTCCTGTTACCTAATGCATCACATCATCAACATACAATATAAAAGCTTTTCGAAATACAAGGCAGGGTTTAAATGCATCCGGGGCTTGCCTTGGGGCTCGATGAAGTTAGGATCGGTGATAGCCTTTGTTGAGATCGGGACCAACCTCTTCACGCCGAACACCTTCTTGGGGCGGCACGGCTACGATTGAGATGCATGATTACGATGCGGTAATAAAAGAGCATGCGATAATGATGCAACGATTGTTAACCTATCTTGAGTACAACTTTCCTTCACGGTATAGTTGCACTAAGAAGGTATAACTAACGTCGACGACGACGGATTAACGATACGCAATCAACATGAAATGCCGAAGGTCATTAGGGTTAATGACCTAGGGTCATCACTCAATCCCAAAATCAGGCAACTCTAATAGTGATTAGAGGTGATTACTAATTTATTGACCATTTTTACAGTCGTTGAAAGCCGCTAATTAACTTGCTAATTGGAGATTAATTAAACCTTAATTAACCACATGATTAATTAATTAAACATTAATTAATAAAGGGATTAATTAAGCATAATACAAAAAAAAAAATTAGTCAAAACCTAGTCAAACTTCATAATTAAGATCATTATCAACTAATTAGCACACAAAACAAATTTCATAATTTTTGGACTTATATTTTAATTATTAAAAATCATGGAAGTTGCCTTTATTAATTAAAGGAGCAATTTATTGCATAAGTAAAAGTTACTCAAAAATCAAAGTTAGTATTTTTCTTATGTAGATCACAACACAGGGAGCATACACATATTTTTGTTCATTTTTAGTTGCCCAAAATAATTTATAACAAAAGATGAAAAACAGGGAAATAAATTCATTTTAGAAAAAGAGAAACTCCTCCTTTCTTTCCCTCTCCGACCTTTGTGCGGCCCATCCGCACGGCCGGCCCTGCTTCAACGCGCAGCAGGCGCGCGTGCTTACTGGCGGCCCGGCCCAACTTCGGCCCAAACACGCCCGGTTCTCGCGCCTGAGGCAGCGGCGGCTCCCTTCTCCTCTCGGCGGCGGGTGGGGCGGACCTGTCGCTCTCTCTCCCTCCCCTTCTTTTCTCGGCCCCGGACGGACGGCGGCGGTGACTGCGGCTGCCCTCGCCCGGCGACAACTCCGCCCGGCGACAAAGAGCTACCCGGTCGACTCCCCACTTTCCCCGAGCCCAACAAGGTATAACATGGCCCTTGCCCATCACCGGGGCGCTTGCACGGTCACGGTCATAGCGGCTTCGGCACGCCGCCGAACTGCGGTGGCGCAACGGCGCTCTCGCCGTTGCGAGCCCGCAGTGTGACGAAATAGAACTAAAGGAAAGATGGAGGAAGCTCACGCGACTACATGCTTTGCGTTAGCTTGGCTATGGGTGAAGCGGAGGAGGGCGGTCGGTGTAGTGATCGCCGGCGGCTTGAACTCAGCACGTCGGCGTTCGGGTTCGAAGCCTCGCTGAGGAAAACATCAAGCCGGCGTGATAAGGGACTCGAGGCGATGCTAAGGCGAGCAACGGATCGACTCATAATATGTCAAGGTGCTCGGACCAGGGAGCAGGGCCTTACGGCGGCTCCACCGCCGGAGCAGAGGAAGACAACGGCGCACGGCCAATTCCGACGATTTCAGGCTCTAGAATTTGATGCTATGGAGTCGCAGCAAGGTTGCGAAGCTGTGGACAAAACAATTGAATTGGGATGGAGTGAGAGCGATGAATTTCGGGATGGATTCAAGGATGGCCGGCGGTGGCGGTGAAGGGAAAGAAGGTGGTCTTGGCGGCGTGCTTTCGACTTTTATAGAGTATGAAAAGGTCAGGGGGTAGCTAGGAGCTTCACGAGCTCGGCCAGATGGTTGGAGGCGCGGAATTGCCGGCGACGACGCGAAAACGACCACGGCGGCGCCGGTGAGTCACGGCATGGGTGTGGGTGAGGTGTCCCCCCTAGTTTCTTGTAGCGGTGCCCGACTCAACACTTCCCTTTTCAAATTACTCCCAAAACTTGAATAAAAGTTGAAAAATTCCCAAAATACAGATTGCACAAAATTTCATGCTCTACAACTTTCATTTAGAAAGTTTTGTCAGATTTCAAATAGATTTTGAATTTGCATTTCAAATTCAAAAAGAGGGCAAAACCTTGATTTTAAGGATTTCAAAATTACTTTTAAATTTTGAATAAAAGATGAAAATCTCCCAAAATAAAAGTTGTTCCATTTCTCATGATCTACAACTTTCATGTAGGAAGTTTTTCATGAAACCAAATAATTTTTGAATTGGAGTTTAAAACTCAAAAGGGGACACTTTGCAATTCAAATAACTTTTGAAATTAATTCAAATTTTATTCAAAAGCTTGAAAAACTTTATATACCAAAGTTGTAGAGCTCAAAGAGATGCACAAACTGTATTTTTGGAGTTTTCCCAAATTTTGAATATTTTGGGGTGAAATGGTAAAGGGGCAAAAAACACTTTTGAAAATCTCCCTTTTTGAAAGGTTTTTCAAATTGGAATTTTGGGCAATTAATTCATGATATTGTGGAACTTTTCAAACCCAACCAATAGCATACTTTCAAAGTACAAACTTCATACTTTGAAATGGTGCCATTGGTTAGCAACTTTATTTATAAAATTAATTATGGTTAGCTCACCAAAATTGAAAATGAAATTCAATTTCCCACACTTAGCCATCAAGCTAGGGTTTGGGAACTTGAATTCCAAATTCAAATTTGATTCTTCCTTGTACCTCATTTGCTTTGTAAAACATCTTTGGGGTGTGAGTTAGAGTTAGCCAAGCACTTGTAACCATCAAGATTAGTTTTAGTTGGTTACTTTTATAAAGAAATCAAACATGTATTTGGAGTTTAAATGATAAACATATACACATACGATATAAAAGAGCTCAAACAACACCCTAAATTGTAAACTCATTTTAATTATTTTCATTAGGGTTTGCTAATCATGAATGCTTATGCAATGATGATGATGACATGGCAGATTTAGGTTAACGTAAACAGGGGTGTTACATTATATTTCCTTAAAAGGAATCTCGTCCCGAGATTCAAAGCTTAGGGCTAAGTAATGGAAAAGGAAATGTATCAAGTAGACACACCTTACATGGTTTCATAAGGGAGGTAGAACGGTTCATATTACAAGTCTCATGTTTTCGGAAAGTCACAATTCTTAGAAACGAATCGTGACTTAGGAGAAGGAAGAAAGAACTCCGGGAAAGGCTCATTCAAGAATTCCTTAAACCAACTTATTCCAAAGATCACATCTATGTTTTGAGCATTCAGTACCATCAGATTGAGGAGATAGAGATATACTCAAGAAATATAGAAACTTGATATATCATCTCTCGTATATGTATACGCCCTCCGGCAATTGTATCAAAAACTCATCTTTAATTTCTTTTATGAGGAATTCATGCTTGGTATCAAAAGTACGATTGATGAATGTATGCGATGCACGAGAATCAAATAATGTAAGTCTTGGGGTGATTTGGCGGCGACGGAAACATACCCATTAAAAGCAGATTCTCCTTTAAGAACATCTCCGGCTGAGCGTGATACACACGCCCCGGGTTCTCTCCGGCATTCACCTTCGGGACATCTTTGTGATTTACCCCCTGCCTTGACCACGATCTTTTGCATTTGCTCAACCCTTCTTTGGAAGTTGGAGGTATTACGGATTGGGTAGGGGCAATATCTTACATAGTGTGGCTCTCCACAATTAAAACGGCGACCTCTACCGATTGGGCCGAAGCTTTGGGGGGGCTGGTGGAGTGGGAGTTCGAATACCACAGGTATTCGGTTCTGCCGAGATAAGTTGTGGCAGCATGGTGAGTGTTCTCATGTTGCCTTTGGGTTTGTTGTTCTTCTTTGTGGGTAATAATAGGGTTCGTGACTTTGTTGGTCTTTGTGGATAGCGGGATTCTTTGGTGGGTATCTTTGAGTAGGGTGGAATATAACCCTCTGGCGTTTCTGAATTCCGCCAGAAAGGTTAGAGGAAGCACGTCGCTCTTCACTCTTCTATTTAAGCATGGATCTTTCATAAGATATTGCAATATCCACAACCTCATAAAAAGTGGCGGTTGGGTTGGCGATGTAAGGTGAGTTTCAATATCACTCTTTAAACCTCGAACAAAACATTTCTTCTTTTTGTTATCGGTATCCACATGTTCGGGTGCATATTGTGATAGTTGACTAAACAGGTTCACATATTGCACCACTGATCGACCACCTTGCTTCAATGCTAGAAACTCTTCCAGCTTGGCTTGCATTACTCCGTCGGGAATGAAATCTTGACGGAAGGCATCTTGAAACATAGCCCAAGTGACTTGTTGTCCGGTGGGTTGGCGTGCTAGAAAGTTTGCCCACCATGCGGATGCGGGGCCTCTTAAGCTGTTGGGCGGCAAACTTGGGTTTCAACAAGTCGGGACAACCCTCTAGCGAGGTCAAACTTTAAATTTATAATCTGAAGCCGGTCATTAGCTTCTAGGGGTTCCTCGGCCCTTGTGAACACTTGGCGGACGAGTTTTGATAAAGTCGCATATGTGATCTCGTCGTGATTACGGCGACCATGATGCTCATGTGGGGCATTCGACTTTTCGACTTATTTTCCGTAGCATACGGGCATTCTCGATGGTGGCATGGACTAAAGCTGCCCGCGGCTTCAATAAGGGCGGTGGTCTTTGGTGGTGCACGAGGGACCTCACCTCCCTCGTGTGAAGAACCGGCACGAGAATGATCGGACATCTGTTATAGACAAGATCATATTTATACACAAGCAAAGCCTATAAGATGGAAATCCTAGGGCTAGCAAGAATAGGATTGATTTTACTTAGCCCACCCACTTGTTATCGGGGATATGATTCTTTAAACAAGTGAAGTAAACATGATGCATGATCGGACCTACGGATCAAGCAAAAGACTTTTTAAAGTAACATAAGCATTCTTTTTAACAATATAGGGCAAAAAAAACAACATGATACTCCGCTTAAAACTCTTTTAAATAGCACCTAGAAAGGCTACTAGAAAGAATTAAGACGGAGGCGAGAAGCAATTTGGACCAAACCACCTTTAACTTTTTGGATCCAAAGCATTTTGAAGTTTTTCAAAGAAAAGTAACACTTTTGTGAGTATCTTTGCAAGTACCGCTCTACGATACCACTCTGTGGCAGAACCTTCTAAATTACATGGCCCACAAGCACCTGACATTGTCCCTAAGACCTCTGTCAGCCATACTTGTATACCACATAACCTAAAAGAGTTACGTCGGGTGGATCCCGATAAACCACGATCACTCGGGATCGATACTACAGAGACATCACAGTATTACAATAGTTTTCATACAAAATACGAGTAGCGGAAGACTTACAATAACTTACTTTACAAAACTTTTATCAAACTTATACAAACCAGAATGGCATTATTACAAAACAGCGGAAGTATCATTATTTAACTTTATTACACTCACGCAACGAAAGTACCCTGCCTACCGGCCACACAATCTATTCCTCGTCAGTCACTTCATCAACGACCGTCATGCAGCAAGGGCCGTAACACACTTGCTCACGCGGTTCACATGCAACAGGGGTTGAACAAACCACGAGTACAAAAAGTACTCCGCAAGACTTACCCGATCAAAATTGGGGAGAAGACTCAGGAATGCTGGCTAATAGGAATCAAGGTGAAGCTTTAGCAAGATCAAATGACACCTTTGCAAAAAGAGACTAAGCCAGTCCTTACTTTACTACATCAATCACTTATCAACCATGTATCGGATTCAAAACTTTCCATCATCAACTTTCATTATTACTACGATCTTTGGTGCGAGGATCACGGCTCCCATATCGTGGAGCACACACGACGATTCGAATCGCTTAATATACCCGGCTAGGGCTTCCTAGCCACACGATGTATGCGGGACCAAACATCTCACATACATCAACTCACGCTTGCATTTTTTTCCGGCGAGCGGGTCCTAGCCACAGGTACAGTACACCATCTCCCTACGCGCGGTCCCCTTCCACGGTGGCCCGTAGGATGGGTACACGCGCTCTCGTCCCGGTATCCGTTCCGTCAAAGATAGTACAAGGGAGCTTACCGCCATTAGCATGCGACTAGTACTATCCAATAACCTCATGATCCAAGGGCCAAGGCAACGAGCGGTGCTTAACCAGGCTCACAAGTGGGCGACACTACACGGGGCACTAGCCCCTCCCGGTGCAAGTCACTCCACCCGGTCTCAATTTACTCATCATCATGCTCTTGTTGCGTACCCTTGACCCGATCAAAGTGAAGGGATACCAACAAGTAACATCGAGGTTTTCGTAATTGCCCTCAGGGGGAACTTTTGTTATCACACCTTTAAAAACATTTCATAAAGCACTGTGCTATTTGCAAGGGGCTAAGCATGCACTAGTATTTTTGAAATCAAAACAGATATCCGGGATATATATCAAGGTATGGTAAATGCACCAAATTAGGTGATCACACAACTCCTGTTACCTAATGCATCACATCATCAACATACAATATAAAAGCTTTTTGAAATACAAAGGCGGGGTTTAAATGCATCGGGGGCTTGCCTTGGGGCTCGATGAAGTTAGGATCAGTGATGGGCTTTGTTGAGATCAGGACCAACCTCTTCACGCCGAACACCTTCTTGGGGGGCACGGCGGCTACGATTGAGATGCATGATTACGATGCAGTAATTAAAAGAGCATGCGATAATGATGCAACGATTGTTAACCTATCTTGAGTACAACTTTCCTTCACGGTATAGTTGCACTAAGAAGGTATAACTAACGTCGACGACGACGGATTAACGATACGCAATCAACATGAAATGCCGAAGGTCATTAGGGTTAATGACCTAGGGTCATCACTCAATCCCAAAATCAGGCAACTCTAATAGTGATTAGAGGTGATTACTAATTTATTGACCATTTTTACAGTCGTTGAAAGCCGCTAATTAACTTGCTAATTGGAGATTAATTAAACCTTAATTAACCACATGATTAATTAATTAAACATTAATTAATAAAGGGATTAATTAAGCATAATAAAAAAAATTAGTCAAAACCTAGTCAAACTTCATAATTAAGATCATTATCAACTAATTAGCACACAAAACAAATTTCATAATTTTTGGACTTATATTTTAATTATTAAAAATCATGGAAGTTGCCTTTATTAATTAAAGGAGCAATTTATTGCATAAGTAAAAGTTACTCAAAAATCAAAGTTAGTATTTTTCTTATGTAGATCACAACACAGGGAGCATACACATATTTTTGTTCATTTTTAGTTGCCCAAAATAATTTATAACAAAAGATGAAAAAAAAAGGGAAATAAATTCATTTTAGAAAAAGAGAAACTCCTCCTTTTTTCCCTCCGGCACTGTGCGGCCCATCCGCCACGGCCCGGCCTGCTTCAACGCGCGCAGGCGCGCGTGCGTGCCTGGCGGCCCGGCCCAACTCGGCCCAAGCACGCCGGTTCTCGCGCCTGACAGGCAGCGGCTCCTCCCTTCTCCCCGGCTCGGCGAGGTGGGGCGGACTGTCGGCTCTCTCTCCCTCCCCCTTCTTTTCTCCCGGCCGACGGACGGCGGCGGTGACCTGCGGCTGCCCTCGCCCGGCGACAACTCCGCCGGCGACAAGAGCTACCCGGTCGACTCCCACTTTCCCAAGAGCCCAACAAGGTATAACATGGCCCTTGCCCATCACCGGGAGCGCACGGTCACGGTCATAGCGGCTTTCGGGCACGCCAGGGGCTACGGTGGCGCAACGGCGCTCTCGCCGTTGTGAGCCACGGTGTGACGAAATAGAACTAAAGGGAAAGATGGAGGAAGCTCACCGCGACTACGTGCTTGCGTTAGCTTGGCTATGGGTGAAGCGGAGGAGGCGGTCGGTGTAGTGATCGGCGTGGCGGCTTGAACTCACCGCACGTCGGCGTTCGGGTTCACCGAAGCCTCGCCTGAGGAAAACATCAAGCCGAGCGTGATAAGGGACTCAGGGCGATGCTAAGACGAGCAACGGATCGACTCATAATATGTCAAGGTGCTCGGACCGGGGGGGGGGGGCCTTCTGGCGGCTCCACCGCCGGGCTTGAGGAAGATTTCTTGGCGCACGGCCAATTCCGACGATTTCAGGCTCTAGAATTTGATGCTATGGAGTCGCAGCAAGGTTGCGAAGCTGTGGACAAGAGCAATTGAATTGGGATGGAGTGAGAGCGATGAATTTCGGGATGGATTCAAGGATGACCGGCGGTGAGCAGTGAAGGGAAAGAAGGTGGTGCCGGCGCGTGCTCGACTTTTATAGAGTATGAAAAGGTCAGGGGGTAGCTAGGAGCTTCACGAGCTCGGCCAGATGGTTGGAGGCGCGGAATTGCCGGCGACGACGCGAAAACGACCATGGCGGCGCCGGTGAGTCACGGCATGGGTGTGGGTGAGGTGTCCCCCCTAGTTTACTGTAGCAGTGCCAGCTCAACACTTCCCTTTTCAAATTACTCCCAAAACTTGAATAAAAGTTGAAAAATTCCCAAAATACAGATTGCACAAAATTTCATGCTCTACAACTTTCATTTAGAAAGTTTTGTCAGATTTCAAATAGATTTTGAATTTGCATTTCAAATTCAAAAAGAGGGCAAAACCTTGATTTTAAGGATTTCAAAATTACTTTTAAATTTTGAATAAAAGATGAAAATCTCCCAAAATAAAAGTTGTTCCATTTCTCATGATCTACAACTTTCATGTAGGAAGTTTTTCATGAAACCAAATAATTTTTGAATTGGAGTTTAAAACTCAAAAGGGGACACTTTGCAATTCAAATAACTTTTGAAATTAATTCAAATTTTATTCAAAAGCTTGAAAAACTTTATATACCAAAGTTGTAGAGCTCAAAGAGATGCACAAACTGTATTTTTGGAGTTTTCCCAAATTTTGAATATTTTGGGGTGAAATGGTAAAGGGGCAAAAACACTTTTGAAAATCTCCCTTTTTGAAAGGTTTTTCAAATTGGAATTTTGGGCAATTAATTCATGATATTGTGGAACTTTTCAAACCCAACCAATAGCATACTTTCAAAGTACAAACTTCATACTTTGAAATGGTGCCATTGGTTAGCAACTTTATTTATAAAATTAATTATGGTTAGCTCACCAAAATTGAAAATGAAATTCAATTTCCCACACTTAGCCATCAAGCTAGGGTTTGGGAACTTGAATTCCAAATTCAAATTTGATTCTTCCTTGTACCTCATTTGCTTTGTAAAACATCTTTGGGGTGTGAGTTAGAGTTAGCCAAGCACTTGTAACCATCAAGATTAGTTTTAGTTGGTTACTTTTATAAAAGAAATCAAACATGTATTTGGAGTTTAAATGATAAACACATACACATACGATATAAAAGAGCTCAAACAACACCCTAGAATTGTAAACTCATTTTAATTATTTTCATTAGGGTTTGCTAATCATGAATGCTTATGCAATGATGATGATGACATGGCAGATTTAGGTTAACGTAACAGGGGTGTTACAAGGACAAGCTTTGTAGTGCATGTCAAGCCGGCGGCAAGCAAGTTGCCAACACTCATCCCTCCAAAGCATTCATGTCGGCATCCAAAGTGCTTGAGTTACTTCACATGGACTTATTTGGACCTACAACCTACAAGAGCTTGGGAGGCAATCTATATTGTCTAGTGATTGTTGATGACTATTCAAGATACACATGGGTATTTTTTCTTCATGATAAATCCGAAGCCACTCCATCATTCAAAAGTTTGCCAAGAGAGCACAAAATGAATTTGAGACCAAGATCAAGAAGATAAGAAGTGACAATGGGAAAGAGTTTGACAACACAAACATAGAAGAATATTGTGATGAAGTTGGGATCAAGCATGAAGTCTCTTCAACTTACACTCCGCAACAAAATGGTGTAGTAGAGAGGAAGAACCGGACACTAATCACCCTTGCTAGAACAATGCTTGATGAGTACAACACAGGAGAGGTTTTGGGCCGAAGCTATCAACACCGCATGCTATGCGGCCAATAGATTGTTCCCTCACTTAGGTGGTTCAACAAGACTCCGTATGAGTTGCTCAATGGGAAGAAGCCGGATATCTCTTTCTTAGGGTGTTTGGTTGCAAATGCTATATCTACAAGAAGCGGCAACACCTAGGGAAGTTCCAAAGATGTTGTGATATTGGTTTTCTTGTTGGTTACTCATTGAAGTCCAAAGCATATCGAGTATTCAACCATGCCGGCTTGGTAGAGGAAACATATGATGTGGAGTTCGATGAATCTAACGGCTCCCAAGGAGCACATGAGAATCTTGATGATGTAGGTGATGAACCATTGAGGGAGGCTATGAAGAATATTCCAACCGGAGACATCAAGCCAAAGGAGAATGAAGATGAAGTACAAGTGATAGATCAACCTTCTTCATCCCATGTGCCACAAGATGATGACAAAGATGGGAGAAATCCAAATGAAGACACTCACATCTCCCGTGAAGATAGAGTGGCACAAGCTCAAGATGTTGATGCTCCTCAACCTCCTCCCCAAGTGGTTGATAGAAGGACAACTCCTCTACTCCAAGCACATCCTCAAGATCTCATCATCGGAAGTCCATCAAGGGGTGTAATGACTCGCTCTCAAAAATATGCATCATTTATTGAACATCACTCTTTTGTCTCTTGCATTGAGCCTACTAGCATAGATGAAGCTCTCCAAGATCCGGATTGGGTGAATGCCATGCACGAAGAGTTGAACAACTTCACCCGCAACCAAGTATGGACACTTGAAGAGTGACCCAAAGGTGCAAGAGTCATTGGAACAAAGTGGGTGTTCCGCAACAAGCAAGATGATCAAGGTGTAATCGTGAGGAACAAGGCAAGACTAGTGGCAAAGGGGTTCTCTCAAGTTGAAGGCTTGGATTTTGGAGAGACCTTTGCACCGGTTGCAAGACTTGAAGCCATTCGTATCCTCCTTGCATATGCATCTAATCACAACATTAAACTCTTTCAAATGGATGTGAAAAGTGCATTTTTAAATGGCTTCATAAATGAACTAGTCTATGTTGATCAACCTCCCGGGTTTGAAGACCCTAGATATCCTAATCATGTTTATAGGTTGTCCAAGGCATTATATGGGCTAAAGCAAGCCCCAAGAGCTTGGTATGAGCGCCTTCGGGACTTTCTTATTGAGAAGGGATTCAAGATTGGGACGGTGGACATCACACTATTCACCAAGAAGCTTAAAGGAGATATCTTCATTTGTCAAGTCTATGTTGATGATATCATATTTGGCTCAACAAATGAAGACTATAGCAAAGAGTTTGGTGATTTGATGTCGAAGGAATTCGAGATGTCTATGATTGGGGAGCTTACATTCTTTCTTGGTTTTCAAGTGAAGCAAATGAGAGAAGGGAATTTCATCTCTCAAGAAAAGTATACCAAGGATCTTCTCAAGAGGTTTAATATGGATGAATGTAAGCCCATCAAGACTCCAATGCCATCCAATGGACATCTCGACCTAGATGAGGGAGGTAACCCGGTTGACCAAACTCTCTACCGTTCTATGATTGGTAGTTTGTTATACTTGACCGCATCTAGGCCCGATATCATGTTTAGTGTGTGTATGTGTGCTAGATTCCAAGCTAACCCTAAGGAGGCTCACTTAGTTGCCGTAAAAGAATCCTTAGGTACCTTAAGCACACACCAAGCATTGGCCTTTGGTATCCCAAAGGAGCTAGTTTTAACCTTGTGGGCTATTCCGATTCGGATTATGCCGGTTGCAAAAATGATAGGAAAAGCACATCCGGAGGGTGCCATTTGCTTGGTAGATCACTAGTATCTTGGTCCTCAAAGAAGCAAAATAGTGTGGCATTGTCAACCGCCGAGGCGGGGAGTACATAGCCGCGGGGGGCTTGTTGTGCACAAATCCTTTATATGATGCAAACCCTTTTAGACTATGGTGTAGTCCTAAAAGGTGTACCTTTGTTGTGTGATAATGAGAGTGCCGTAAAACTTGCTAACAACCCGGTTCAACACTCTCGCACCAAGCACATCGATATCCGTCATCACTTCCTTAGAGATCATGTTGCAAAAGGAGATATATCTTTAGAGGGAGTAAGGACGGAAGATCAATTGGCGGATATCTTCACAAAACCTTTAGATGAAGCACGGTTTTGCAAGTTGAGGAATGAGCTTAATGTTCTTGATCTAAGTAACTTCACTAAAAGATGAGCTTGTGTTGTCGGTTGCATTGCATTTGTAATATAAACATATTTAATTTGTGTATTGCATGTAGAGCTTGACTAACTTGGTTAAGATAACCGCCCCAAAGCGTGTGAAGAAGCTTAACCAAGGACAAACTTGACAAGCGACTAGACTCAAATTCAAGTATTGCATTGTATATGCATGTGTGTTTGTTTTGTCGTTTCTTTTCGGTTAAACTTGAGCATCCATTTGTGTTCGATCCCACCGATAGGGGAGCATTCGACGCTTCTTTTGGTTATATACTCTATTTGGTGGCCATACGATGTCTCCTCGTTCGCTCTTATCGCCTATTTTCGCTAAAAATGCATATAGCCTAAGGCAAAATATTTTCAAATTGAGGGTTTGAGAGAGGCATCCCATACTAGTCCCAATTTGGTGTTTATTTGGATCTTAGAAAGTTGGGACAAGGTTGGGAAAGTTCGGTAAGTATTATTCTGCAAGAAACTTGGCACTCGGAGGTGCACCGGACGCTGGGCCGGACTCGGGGCCCGGACTCGAGAGCAGCGTCGGTCGGTTCAAAAATGAACTCTTGCCACCGGAGCGTTCTGTCGATGGAGGAAGCTGCGCGTCCGGTCGAGGACAAGGGCTCACCGGACTCTGAGGAGCGTCCGGTCAAGAGCAACGGACGCGTCCGGTCAAGATTTGACCGATTTGGAGCTCTCGGTGGGCGGCCAGGACGCCTTTGTTCCAGTCCGGCGGGAGGGGCGCGTCCGGTCGCCATTTAAACGGGCGCAATGCTTTCTTCTTATGACACGCGGGGCCCGCATCCTTTTTTTTCCTCCCTTCATTCTCCCGCGCCGGTTTTCCTTTCGACTCCGGCGCAAACCGCCGCCACCCACTTGCCGTCCGCCCCGCGCCTCCTCCTCCGCCGCTCTCATTCGCCAGCTGGCTGCCGTGCCCTCGCCGGAGCACGCACTCTCCTCCCACTGCCGTCTCGCGACGCCGCGCTCACCTCGAAACGCCGCCGCCCGCCAAACCCTAGCACCGCCGTCGCTTCGGGCTTGGCCGGGACACTCCCTGCTCCCCTACGCTCAAATGCGTTCCCTCGTTCCGGCGACCTTGTTCCTCCCTCTCCGGTCGGCGATCATTCTCCATTGGTGAGCAACCGCCATGCCCAAAGACATGTTCGATAAAATGCCTACATGAACTTCTGTCTTTGTCTCACCGCAATCCCCTTATCTTGTCCCTCTACATCCAATTGCGGTGTTCCTCATTTTGTCTTTGTGGTGTCCTGCCGTGTCATTTTCCTCATCTCTTCACAGGTTCTCGCCTCATCTCTAGGTAGCAAGCATTTCCTCCATTCCTTTCCCTCATTGCTTGCTTCCGATTAGGGTTCTTCGCTCCTCTAGTTAATACAATGCTTATTTATATACCTTCTATTCTATCTCATGCAGCGAGTCGAGTCAGTTTGGTTTGGCAGTTTGGCAGTTGATCTCTTGGTAGTGGCAGTGAACTCGGGGCCAAGCCCGCGAGTACGGAACAGAGGCCAAGCCTCTTGAGTGTCAGTGGTTCTCAGTGTTCGATCAGTGGCAGTGGTTCTAGCACTCAGGGGGAGTTTGTTTGCTTTGGCAGTGGCTCTCGATCGTTGACATTGCAGCTTGTCAGTGGTTCTTGTCAGTTTGACTTGTCAGTTGCAGTGGTTTCTTGATTGGCAGTGATGCCTCGTTGCAAGAATGTTGGTGGTGGTCCCGCTCCGCCTCCTCCTCCACCCCCTCCTCCACCCCCTCGGGAGAAGGGTAAAAGGCGAAGGTGTCCACCGGGGAAGAAAAGCGGCGAGAAATCGAGGCAGGCGACTCTCGGCGATAGCGAGCGCGCAGCTCTTTTGAGAGAGAGGTGGTGCCGTGGCGGTTTGCGGATCCACGAGCCGGACCCGGCTTCCGTGGCTCGTGCGCCGCACTCCTACACCTCACGACCCACCCGGCCTTTGTGTTGATCGGGGTGTACGTTCTGAGGATTGAGGATCTACCCCGACCTTGGTGGTGCGGTACTTCCTAGCTTCCAGAGGCGCTTTTGACATCTAGGATGTCATTCTTTCGAAGATGGAGGACACGATCACGGGGGAGGGATTCAAGACGCGGAGCGGACTACCGTTTGCTCACTTGATCTGCGTGATCCTTGCGTCGATCTCCCCGTTTCCTCCGAGGCACTTGCGAGTTCGAGCCACTACCACCTCCTTCCCCGTGTACAACATGACTCGGCTAGTTGGAGCCCGTCCAGGCAGCAGGGGGCCACTCGAGCACCGGGACAACGGCGCCCCCATTGCGTAGGCGAGGAGCGGCGGGGCGAGGCGGTTGAGGCTCTTGCTCGAGCCGAGCTCACTCGAGATGGAGGCTGCGCCCACGAGATATTGCCGAGGACATTCCTTCGGATAGTTCGGCGGTGACTACGCTCCTCCTCGGGGATGCCTCCACGTGCTCACGATCTTTGGTGGTTCGGAGTTCGGTGGCGTGGTGATCCGGCTCTCCTTGCTATTCTTGAGAGACTATCACGGTCGTCGGATCGGCACGGCCGGGGAGCCCGTCGGCTTCACCGGCGGCGGCTGACTGCGGCACTCACGCCACGCCCGAGCGAGCTCGAGCCGCGAATGCTTCAGGCCCAACTTGAGACTCGGGCTCTTTTCCGTCGGACTTCGGCGGCGGTCTCTTGACCTCGGCGTCGATCGTTTGCTTTCATGGAGCACGTGGTTCGGCACCTTTGGGGTACCCGCCTTTGACTTCACTTCAACTCGGCTTGGCGGACCTTCGATTCTTCACTCCGGCTCCACGATTCTGATCCAGCCCGGACTTGAGTCGGGGAGGTGTCGGCGCCTTTCAGCTCACCGCCCAGCCCGGTTTCCTCGTGCCCGCTTCTCCGGGGCGGGGTACACACCGGTCGGGCTGGTTTCACTCCACCTCCCTACGTCCTCGGTGCTTGTGACCCCTTGAGCTCTCAGTGCCACCTACGCCGAGATCACTTTGGCTTCCCCCTCTCCGCGGGGGCTTTTCGGGGTCGGTCCCATCGTCGGCTCGGCCCGGCTCTTACTACCGAGACTCACCCATCGTCGGTTGCCGTCGAGCCTCCTCCCGAGTCGGCCTCCTCGGGTCCACATCTGCACCCGAGGCTACCGTTCGATTCTTGCTTACATTGCCCATGAGTACGCCTCCTCAGTCAGTTCCTACTTCAGAGGCTCCCGTCACCGCGACAGTGATCGCTCTAGCTACAGTGACTGAGGCAGTGACAGTGTCAGTGGCTCCCACTTCTACTGTGCCACCTCCTTCTGAGCCACAGGGTCAGGCTACTACTCTCGAGACACAGCAGGCCGACCCGGTCGAAGCGATGGGCTGGCAGACCAGACCGCCTCACCTCGGACACACGGCGAGGGTCGGCAGGAGGCTCGGCCAGTGGCAGATTCGAGTCCTCCCTAGACTACACTCAGTTTGAGATGACCGCACGTTCGTTTGGACCCGACTCGTCTGCAGCCCCACCTCCTCAGGAGCCTTAGGTTTTGGTGCTTGACGCCAAAGGGGGAGAGAGTCGAGTATGTGAGATAGGGGGAGCGTGTGAGGGGGAGTTGATTTCTCTTGATGTGTGATACTCATGCATTCATTCTTTACGTTTGTGCATCATGAGATACATGCTTTTGGTTGCTTTTGGTTGTTTTGTGGATATGTGTTAGATCATGTGACGTTTGGTTTATTTATGACTTGTGCTCTCTACTCTTGATATATATATATGCTATGTCATGTCACATGTTGATGCTCATTTGCCATGCTTTCGCGTTTCATCCTTTAAATGAGCTCTATGGTTCTTGTACTCGTACTTCATTCATATTCCGTTGAGTACATGTTGGCTTGAGTCATATAAGCTTATCTAATCTTTTTGTTCTTATTGCCAAAAAGCTTATATCATTCAAGTTCGTTGAAAACCTCAAATTCACTCTCATACTCGAGGTTGTTGTCATCAATCACCAAAAAGGGGGAGATTGAAGGCATCTAGGCCCCTAATGGGTTTCGGTGATTAATGACAACATAAAATTATTGTGACTAACGTGTGTTTTGCAGAAACAGTTTGAGTTAGATCATGATAATGGTGATTGATTGGGCAATCAATGGTTTTCATGCCCGACGATCGAAATCGTTTTCGGTTTTCAAAGGATGGACGACAAGGTTAAGGGACGGCTAGTTCTAAGTGTCGTTTGGCGTTGGAGAGACACTTAGAGTAGCTAGGACTTTGTTTTTACCTTTGGCCGTACTATTAAGAGGGGTTTGAATGGGTAACTTGACCTAAGTGAGTCTAGTGAGTTAGGTGTGGTGCACACTTGTTCATTCTAGTTCTAGGCAGCCCTAGAATTGGCCCAAAGATCAGTAGAGTCAAAGCCATGCGAGAGGTCGCGCGAAGGAAGTCATCCGGGCCATTTTGGCTCGGCCGGGAGCGGGCGCGAGGGGTGCGAGTGACCGGACCCTGCCCACAGCGGTGGACCGGACGCTCCGGTGCCATCGGCTTCGCGGTCCATGGTGGACCGGACGCTGATCGGTGCGACCGGGCCAGGTCGAGGCGTCCGGTCACTACCGAGAAGAGGTCAGAATGTGAAATTTCTGACCGGACAGCGTCCGGTCATGGTGGACCGGACTCGACCGCAGCGTCCGATCGGTGTGGCGCCTTGCAGTGTGCGATTAGCCGTTAACAGACGACCGGACGCGTCCGGTCGCCCCCGACTGAACAGCGTCCGGTCGACCTTAAAATACTTTGAAATACCTCTTCGTGTGGGGGTTTGTGTGGGGGGTATATATACTCCCTTACCTCATTCAATTGAGGTCTCTTGCTCATTCCAACGGTGAAGAACACCTTGTGAGTGCTTGAGAGTGCAAGAGCCCTAGTGAGGTTGAGAGATTTGCTAATCCATTGCTTAGGACCTCATTAGTGGAAAGAGAGTAGCAAGTGTGCATCCACTCATCTCATTAGGCTTGTCTTGGTCAAGTGAGAGTTCTTGCTTATTACTCTTGGTGATCGGCATCACCTAGACGGCTCGGTGGCGATTGGGAGCATGGTGATCATCCGGTGGTGATTGTGGATGACCCATCTCATCTTGTGAGCGGTTTGGGGGATTCACCGCGTCGGAGTGACGAAGAATCATCCCGTAGAGAGCACTTAGTCCTTATGAGGATCAAGGGGAGCTATACCCCCTTGCGCGGGTGCTCCAACGAGGACTAGTGGAGAGTGCCGACTCTCCGATACCTCGAGGAAAACATCGCGCCGCGTTCCTCTCCCTCTCTTTACTTTGAGCATTTACATTCTCGCAATTACTTCACGTATTTACATTGCTAGAATTGCCATGCTAGAGTAGGGTTTGGAACCTAGGGAGCAAAACTTTTGTGTCTAGAAGTCATAGAACACACATTAGGCACTAGGGGTGAAATGGGCTAGCGATAGGTTATTACCGCTGCGATTAAAATTTAGAAAAGCCCAATTCACCCCCCCTCTTGGGCATCTTGATCCTTTCAATTCCCCATCGCGTGAGCATCGCCTCGCCCCGACCAGTCGCGACTGCATCGCAGCGCCCTTCACCGTGCCTCGCCTAGCCATTCGTGACTGCATCGCAAGGTGGCCAGGTCTCCACCGCCTTCGCTACTTCGCCTCACGGCTCACCCCGCCGCCGTGCCCCTGTGATCCCTCCTCCATCTCCCGAGGGAGAAAGCCGCCGCCAAAGCCGCCGCCCTGAGTTCGCCTCAAGAAGCCTACAACCGCAACAGGATGGCCATTGCGATCGTCGCGCTATTCCCCGCAATAGTCGTGCCAGATGATGAATTGCATTGGCGACGGAGGGATGGTCCGGAACAGTGGCAACACATGGAAGGGCAACTCCCGAGGACAGGAGAAGAGTATTGGAGCGTTGGCAGCAGCGCATGATCAAGAACCGTGAATCTGCATCTTTGTGGTCACCACAAGAAGCAGGTGTGCGTTATTGTCATCAATTTCTTAGTCTGAATCATAGATGGACTCGATGGGCTCTGAAATGGTGTTGGTGCAGGCTGCATATACTATGGAGCTTGAGGCTGAACAAAACAAGGAGAACAAGCACCAGAGGAGGTACGGAAAAGCCGAAACATATGTCTGTCATCTCCTTTTCCTACTACTTGTGATCAGACACGTTTATGTTCCATTTTCTTTTGCAAATGACGAATCTGGTATCTCTACGTCCCCTGTGAATCTATTTTTTTTGTGTCATACTTTTCTAGATAAAATACTATGAATCTGCCCCTGTGAACAGTCACCGGCCATGATCAATCCAACTGAGATAGCTGAATTGTCTTCTTAGGTTCCCAGTAAATCATTTACGTCCTCTTAGATCAATAGTATAGTTTAGTTTGTTGGGGTTAATCTGCTTTGATTATTCAAATAATTGGGGTACAGACTGATTCCCATCACTTTGAATAGGTTAATTTTCATTGTTATTTCCCTTTTTAGTTACTGGCAAATTAATTGTTTACTTGCATCATAACTTTTTTTAGTTGCAGGCAAATCAGTCGTTGGGTGTCTGAGCTGCACTTGGTGTGCATACTGTTCATGGTCTAGCAATAGAGATGATTATTTCCCCATCCCACCTACTGTTTATGGTCCACCTACTGTTTATTCAGAGTTCATCTATTCTGAATTGCTGCTACCAGCTGATGATGCCACCTTTTTTTGCCCATTAATCCATACAGAACACACTGCATGTATCTTGAAAGGGTTTTTAATTTTTTTTGAAAGGGGTTGGAGTTAGCATCGGACACTGCAAATTGTTTACTGCAAAACCAATCAGATCTCCTTTATAACCCCTTGCATATAACCACCTTTCTCAGGTGTCCCTTGCATTGGAGCCCCTAATGTTTACTGCAGGTAGAGATTCAGGATTCACAAGTGGAAGTCAAGACAATAGATACAGTATATTTTGTAAGCTTTATTTTTTTAAAAAAAGTATGACAGTAATAGCTGCACTCTGTACATGAAAAAATATACAACTGTTATCTTATTTAGGGATGTGTTTACTACATTATAAAAGACGATTTCAAAAGAAAACGAATAGCATTGCTGAAAATCAGCTAAGTCTCCCTGAAAAGCTCGAGCTTAACATATGTTATGCGAAATATTTACTGAACAGTAGCTAATAGGACTTCAAAACTTGCATATGAGTGAGAACATACTGATCATATTCATCTGTTTAACGCTTTTTACTCGACAGTATACACATATGATTGATTAAAAACCATCCATAGTGACCTGAAGAACCACACTAGCCAAACCTGAGAAGTCTGATAACTGACCCCAGGAGGAGAAAATTTAGATACACGAGAAAATTTAGTTATACCAACCTTCTTTACCCCTTATTTAATCTTCTATTTGAGATCTTTGAACTTTACAAACAGATCATCTCTACTTTCCTGCATATATAAAAAATTTGAAAAAAGGAGACCGATCTTCACTGAGAACACAATTGAAACCTGTACAATTGAGGCAGTTTTTTATGGTGATTCAAATGTACCTTGAAAGCTGCTACAGAATCATGCCATTAAGACAGTACATGTATCTTTTTTATTTTAAAAAAAACTGCTCTAATTTAGAGCTCTCTATTTCTGTATTAACTGATTTAACTCAAAGCTATGTTCAACTCTTTTGCAGTAGGGAAATATAATCTGGAGTTTGAGTAAACAAGTCAGGTAAGAACTGTAGAAGTGCAGATGATATGATTGAAACTTAAAAGTCAGTTTTGTTAGAATATCATTGCATCATCTTTTTTTTATTTTAGTTCACATTTAAATCGGTTAAACATAAATTCTCTAATTTCTTCCCACCCAATATGGGTGATATTATGGGAGGAGGATGCAAGTAATTTTTTTTTCATAACAATCCTTCTGCTAATTTTAGTATATGTCTGTGTGAAATCATCCTAAAGGCACACATATTTTATATAATGAGTATAACATAATTTGTTTTAAAGTTTTGTGATAGATTTTCAAGACACGCAATGTTAGCCATGTGGCGAATACTAATATTTACATATATACTTGGACATGTGTAGAGGATGATATGGAGATGTACGGAACTTATTCGTGGATATATTGATGCACAAAAAAATAGATATGGAAGATATCTTTCAACAGATATAAAACATTATCTTAAACACATCGTTGAAAGGTCTATATTCTAAAGTATCTGAACTGCGACAACACTCTCTATGATTGATCTTTGTCTTTAGGATTAAATGTCAGTTTAGCAACGATATTTTAATTTCACAGTATTGTTATCTTATCGTGTGATCCGTGTAATTTTAGAATAAAAGTTGTTGTCCCGTAGCAACGCACGGACACGCTACCTAGTAGACCATATATAAACAAGCTCATAGTTTACCGTCAGAGTTCAGCCATGGTCACGGCAGTGTTCCAAGCTGTGTCCACCGGCACCAGCGAGGCGGCGACCGTAAACTGGAAGCGAGTCGCAGCGAGGCCAATCTTGGATGCATAGGAAAAGAGCGAAATCACACCCGACAGAAAATCCCAAGCAAGGCTGATGTCGCCGACGGCATATATATATATATATATATATATATATATATATATATATATATATATATATATATATACATTTTACGTACTCAGGGAGTAGTTACTCCCATCTTTAAAACAACATATTGCGTATGTGTTTATACTTATTTATCACTTTGAGTATGTTTATATACTCATACTAAGATACTTCAAATCTTCCTACGAAAAAAAGTTTAAAGGAACCCATACTTTTTAATATATTACAAAAATGCCACCGGCGTAGTATATAAAATAAGTATAACCACATACTCTATGTATGCATACATACTTGACATATATACTATCATAGATGGTCTAGTATGATCATATACTTCATGTACATACACTTCGTTCAGTCATATATACCTTAAATCTTAAGATATTAACATGGGAGTAACTACTCCCTGAGAGTACGGAATAATTTCCCTATATATATATATATACACTAGGTAATATGCCCGTGCGTTGCTACGGGACTAAAATTTTATACGAAAAACACATGGATCACGCGATAAGATAATAATCCTTTGAAATTAAATATTAACGTTAAAGTAACATCTATCACTGCAAATAAAAAAAACAAATATCTTTTAGTATCAAGCATAGGTTGAAAAAACATCATCAAGCCTCACTTGAACCCAATGGCGCGGCAGAGGCTAGCTCTACAATCATGCAGCGTAGTTATAAACAGAAGGCCCAACAAAGATATTGCAAGTCCTGACGATAATTTTACTACCAAACACAATTAATACAGAGAATGCCTAGGCAGTACGATGGCTTTAGATCTTCAAGCTCCACTATCTTCAAAAGGTGCCCTTAGAGCTTTCAATTAGTTAGTGCTTTATCTGGATGTCTAGTGACTCAAGATACACCAGTTAGCGAGATCCGATCCTCTCTAGCCTGGTATTAGAGCTTCAAACATCAAGCATCATCTTCTCTACTGCCAATGGTTTAAAAGTTACCACAAACTCCATAGAGCAGTAAATAAAAGTTAAAGTGTTGAAAACAATATGTTTTTCCTCATAAATCCAAAACTTTGCTATGGACTAAATATCTATTTTATGCCACCCAATCAACACAGGTAACTCAAAAAAAGGAGTAAATAGTTCCTTCTTCCATGCATTGCTTGAGCCCAATAAGATGCCCATTAAAAAACACAGCGATTTATTTTCGATAGGCAAAACAGTTGCTAAAAGCTGTTCAGCAGCCCGGCAGCAGCAGCTGGACCAGCAGCCAGCAGCCAACTTTTGTGCACTGTTCATCTATGCTTTAAAACCAACCGCCAGCAGCCAGCCGAACATATAGGGAATACATACCAGAAGCAACAATTGCTTGCCAATAGCCCACAGGCTTGCCTGAAATCCCAGGCAGATGAAATATGTATCTGAGAAGACAACAAATGACTGTAAGTACCACTGCAGGTTAAAAAAAATCTGCCAAGACAAAAGGACGCTGAGATCAACATATCCACTTGATTAGAGACTTCTGCTATAAATATAGCCTGAGATGTATATTCATAAACATGCAGCGGAAAGAAAACTAACATCAAGCTTATAATTCTGCTCAATGCTAATTAGCCCATGCCGTCAAGTGTCCCATTTCACCTAGATTGTCTTTTCTTTAAAAAAAGAGGGGCACATAAGAAAGCATGCCAGAAAATCCTTAAAAAAATGAAATATAACCTGTACCGGCTAATGATTACACTATTATTTATTTAAGAAAGAATGTAGCTTTCCAATGTGTCCATAGTGATTAAATTTGAAAAAGGCAATTGAGATCATGCCACTTACAGGGCTCAACAAACACCCGGGTAACATTTTCTGTACCAAGATATTATTGTCTGTACTCTAGAACTACTTGGGCTCCAGAGTAGTATCCTCATATCTGTCCGCAACTCCACATTCTAAAAAAATAGAAGGCACTTTTTAGACTCCACAACTCCGGCATGGTGGCAGATCAAACTAAACGGGAATAGCAATGCCATTTTCTAAAGCAACCACTTATTAACAGACTCATATTTTGCAACAAGCTCATAGCCTCATAGGTTCATTGTCATAGATTTCAGAAGTATTCCCTGCAAAATAGGTCCTATTCTTAGCACTTTGGTGTCAAGTCAGCATAAAAAAGCGCAACCAGATTATATCTTGAGAGAGCAAAAACAAATTACACCATGTAAGCCCACCGCCTTGACACTTTCATGCTAAGCTAGTGCAAATAAACAGCCACAATTATTACAGGAAGGGTCAACGGCACAAGTAGACAGATTATATCGTAGATAGGATGGCTCACTTCCTGCACAGTATCAGATTTCATGTTGAATTCTTGAATTAACAAACATATTAATGATTATCAGCAATCATTTTCACCCAGATCTGAGAAACTTGTCTGAAATGTTACCATTTTATGAGCCTTTGATACATGCCAGTCTGTAGTCTTATGGCGGGAACCCACCGGTGTTTCTTTGGGATAGTCTTGGTATCATGTGAAAAGGCAGATGAAAAAAATAAGTTTTATAAAAAAATATTTAAGGGTATATATTTGACAATAGAAGGAACATACGACAGCTAAAGTTAGGTTGGGATATGTACTCATGTCATTGAGCCTGAAGGTTTGTTGCTGTTGTATTTGACTTTAATTTGCCCCACTTTCTTGAAAATGGTATGTTCAATGTTCTGTTTACAGTGGCATCTTGGACATTGTATTCTAGAGGTATTTCTTTGGTACCTGAAAATGGGTCCAGTTGTATTAGGTCTGGAGACATACATAGAGAACTGAACAGAGAGATCAGGTATGATTAGATTTTAGAGATGTTGACATGGCAATGACAATGTCAGCTGCTGGAAAACTAACTTGTGTAGATCTGGTTCGTTGTTGATTATTGTTCATGTGCTCTGGAAATGCACTCTCTCTATATGTGGTTGATGCGAACTTGAAAAACTTTAGATTGGCATCTAAGCATGAAGGAAATATAAACTCGTATGTGTAACACCAAAACGATAAGTAGAGTCTAAGCATGGAAGGGAATTACAGCAGTTAATCAGTTGCATCATATGTATTGGAGGCTTAGTAGTTATGCTAAAGCACGAGGGATAAAATGTTCTTTTGCTGCACTAACATTAGCTAAAAGTTTTTTTTTACGGTGAAGACAACGACAAGATGGATCTGACCTTTACATAAATAGCTCATTAGACCATCCGCACTCGTCGTCCTCCAAATTCATCCTCTAAACAGAATATTCCATCCTAGTCATCGAGATTCCATCCTTTATACTACTTTTCTCCGCATCCATTCATCCTTTATATCCATCCTTTATCCATCCATCCACCCACACGTCATCCTTTCTCTCCACGCTTTAGTTTTTTATTCTTTTTCCCCTCTCCCCGGTTCTCTCTCTCTCTCTCTCCCCACCGGGTTCTCTCTCCTCCTCTCTTCTTCCTCGCGCCCGGAGAGTCGGGGCGGGCGCGCCACCGGCGGAGCTGCGCGTCGCCCCGGGGCTGGCGGAGGCTGGCGTTGCGCTCGATGGCCGGCGACTGGGTGGCGGGCTCGCCCGGCCCGAGGCTCGGAGGTGCCAGCAGCGGCTGGCCCGTGGCAGCGAGAGGAAGAAAAAATCAGCGGAGCGGAAGCGACCTGCGCGCCGCGGCGGGGCAGCGCGCGATGGCTAGCCGCCCCGGCGGAGCGGCGTGCGGTGGCGGCTTCGCGCAGCGGGCGGCGGCTTCCTTCAGCGGAAGCGGCCTTGACTTTCAGTGAGCCGCTGCGGCCATCGGCGGAGCGCGCGCCAGCAGCGGCCAGCAGCGTGGCAGCGTGGCGGCTCGCTGGCGGCCTCCCCTCTCGTTCGCTCGCCGCGGGCTGCCTGCTCGCGGACGGATCAGCGCCTCCGCCCTCACAGCGACGGCAGAGAGCACCGGCTGCCTCCTCCCCTCCATGGCCTTGGCTTGCCCGGCCATGGGCATTCGAAGTCGCGGGCGTCGGCGACTGGCGCGGCGAGCACAGCGGGCCTCGCCGGCCGGACCCGCCTGCAGCGGCGGGCGGCGAAACTTCTGGCGGAGACGCCGGCGGCGGACCATGCGAGCCTCGACAACTACTCACAGCCTTGAAAGCCGGCGAAGGCGCGCCCGGCAGCGGGCAAGCGCTGGCGGCGGCGCGGCGGCGGGCAGCCGCTAGCAGGCGCGGCGGCGCTGCTCAGCAGGCCCGGCCGCAGCGGCCGCGTGGTGCTGGCAGCGAGCCCGCTCGGCGAAAGCTTTGGCCGCCCCTTCTCTCTCCCCACCCTTCTCTCTCCTTCGCCCGCCCTTCTCCCTTGGCCGCGCCGCGCGTGGGACCCACGCCACGCAGGCGCTCCCCCGGACGAGCGCTACCGCGCCCAGTTTGGCGGGCGGCGCTGCCGACCCGGACGCCGGCTCGGCTCCTGACGCCGGCCGCTGGCGATTCCATCCGCCAAAGCGGCGTTCGAATGCTTTTCCAAGACCCCGGTGCGGATGGTCTTAGGATATGTTCCCTGACTCGATTTGGGAAACAGAGAAACATGTTTTTACAAAGATAGGGAAAAACATAGTATACATATCAAAGTCCAGGATAAAAATATATGTTTGGGAAAAAATAAGGGACCTAAGCAACCTGGTATATTGTTAAGTAACCTTACTCCAATTTTAGGTGCAGGAACATTCATAGACCCCATTGATACTGCAACTGCTAAAATCAACAAAAGGGGATATATGGTCCTGACAACACCTACTATATATATATAAGCTTTGTAGACTGTATTTGGATGACCCAAGAAATTGAGAAAGATATTAACAAAATGAAGATGCAAGTACCATATGCAAGTAGCAGCAACACTGGACCCAAGAAATTGGCTGTGGGGGATTTGATGGTCTTCTTCCC